>CM059415.1:6805593-6810593 GCA_030378225.1 Knoxia roxburghii
AAGAGAAAAGAAAAGAGCCTTTACTCTGCCAATTATTATTCTTAAGTGAAGTCCAGGGACCCAGAATTCTCAAGGCAGGCCTGTCGGTAAAGCGGAAACATTCTACAATGTAGAGGCGGACTGCCTTAGGAAACCACTACCTGAGCATGTTCTATCGGCGACTATTCAACGTTCTTAGCTATCTACGAAAAAAGACCCCGTTAGCACCCATCTTTGGTTGTGGCGGTGAAGCGGTAGCATCGGAGGAATCATCATAGTTCGCTTCATCAGCTACAGTTTGATCGATCTTCGGATCCTATGCCTAGTGAAATGAAACCACCAACTGCTACTACATGATAGGAATTAATTATCCATGAGTTTTGATTGATTCTATAATTGCTAGCCGAGTAGCTGCATTCCACTTGCATTTTCAAATAAAAGGTCATCCAGATGGTGTCGTTAAGCGCACCAGTTTTGAATGGTAGATCAGTTGCTCTCCAAGTCAATCTTCTAGGCTGCTTCCCCAAGTTTTCCCATTTTTCTTTTAAAAATGAGTGCAAAACCTCTTGGGCAATGACTATATTATCTACGATTTGTCTCCCCGGAACAAAGCTGGTCTGGGTGGGTGCAATAACTTTGGGAAGGATCTTCCTGACTCTGCCCACAAGGATTTTGGATAGGATTTTATAAGCAACATTGCATAGAGCTATTGGTCTCCAGTTGATTCAGATTTTCTGGGCACGACACTTTTGGAACAAGTACCAGCAAGGTTTGATTCAAATTGGCAGGGATCTCACCTTCTGTAAAGCATTTCTGCACAGGCTCTTGGATGTCGTTCTTTACTGTATTCCACTGTTTCTGGAAGAATGAGGCATTGTATCCGTCTGGGCAGGGTGCCAAAGAGGCTCCTATACTGAAAGCAGCATTCCGGATTTCAGTTTCTGTCACTGGCCTGTGAAGTTCTACTAATTCTTCATGAGTGAGTTTGGGGAAGGTGATCTCAATATCAGGAGCAGCTCTCAAGGTGGAGTCTACTGTGAATAGTTTCTCAAAGTGGTGTACAGCCATTTCTGAGAGGGTATTCTGGTCCCCTATCCATTCTCCATTACCGACTCCTCTCTTTGTAAACAAAAATCTTCTCTAAAAAGGCTTTTCACTCCTCTCCTGTAAGTCGAGCAGCTACGCCGAATGGATAAAAAGCCCCTTCGTCGGAAGTGGAGGTCTTTTTTCATTGCTAGTAATTAGCTAGCGCCATACCTGTAGTAGGAGATACCATAGTGACTTGGCTTTGGGGTGCTTTCTCCGTGGACAATGCCACCTTAAATAAGAGTTGCCCAGTAATCATCTCCATCCGGGTGGCCGCAGTGAGATACAGTAGTCCCGAGCTGGACCCACTGATCGACACACCATTTCCTTTAACAATGAAAATTGGGAACTCAGATATTTTCTTTATTTTTCATATCGCTAATAAGTCATCTCGCCTATCCGAGTTACCTACTTTCTAGGAGGCTTTGTACCTCCTAGAAGGAACGAACACATCAATAAATCCGCTTGAAGCTTATATATACCCCGGGTTTTTCACACCACAACCAGGACCCCATTAATTTAATTTAGAATTTCAATTTAATGGTTTTATATTACCAATTGTATATTTCGAAGAAGCTAGTCGCTTTAAAGCTAGCTTCTTCTTTTTAGAGAGCTTCTTTTCAAACATTATTTTACGAAATGGTAACGACGAACCCTGCGATGGCTACTGAATAGCCTCCTTTACTTTATTAAGAAGAAATCCATCGACCTTCAGAATCACGGATAATACCAGCTGCTGAGGCAAGCTGGTTATTTGGATTCAGGCAGGCATCCGTGTTCAACTTCACCCAGGTATAAATCAATCGGGATTGAACTGAACCTTCCAAGTGCGGATGTCCAATTCCATGGCTATGGGAACAGGCGGTTCGCTTTCTATCTGTGCTCTCTCTCTTCTGTATCTGTTTCTGGCTCTCATTTCCTAGGCAATTTTGATAGATTCATGTAGGAAGGGCTCGGGGATCTTTTTCATGATTTCATGTAAAAAAGGTTTAATTTATAATTCCTCTCCTCTCTGTCAACTAGGCAAGAAGCGAAGAAATACATTTGAGAAATTAGACACGTGAAAAGACCAGTAAGGTTTAGTTTCTTTATTAGAAGGATAAGCACGGTTATTGCTGTTTGTCCCAACATTCAGCCGAGGTAGGCTACTAACTTGCTCGTTAGAAGGTAGTTAACGAACGGAAATAGGGCCTTTTGAGATGTCTTATCACAACCCTTCCTATTGGGATACCTTGAATACTCCAGATAAGGCGTGAAGCCTGTTTGAAACTCCCTTTCAGCTCCATAGCTTCGGTTACGGATTCAATTGCGTTGAGGGCCATTCGAGTCGAATCTTATATACTTTCGTTCCTTCTCCTTTACAGTCGAGCATACTTTCGTTCCTTGCGGGATTCCTGTTGAGGAGAGTGCATGCAGGGCTGACCCTGATTAGAGTTACCTCCATTTATTAGATAGAAAAGATCCGCGCGCAGAGTACTAAAGGAGTAGCAATGAGGTCCATGGGTAAGAAGGAAGGTATGTAGTCATGGAAAAGGGGAAAAAGGTCAGGTCTTTTAGGCATTCTTGATTGACGGCTTTTCTACCGATTCAGAATGCAGGCGTCGGCTTGAGAGGCAATTCTAACCTATCTCCTTTCCAGTGTCCTTTAGCTGACAGGGGCGAAGGTACGAGATCAATCATGTCTAGGCGAAGGGATTCTTAAGCACGAATTCAACGGGCTACAAAGAATGAAAGAGGCGATTGTCGATGTGGCAGCGAAGAAATAGTCCGATAACCGAAAGCACCGATCAGCATCCATATAATCTATCTAGATAGAGGCAGTCTGCCGATTCCTGCTTTGAGCTTCACTCGTACGCCCAAAGCCAACCCTTCGCTCTTTGCACACGGAGTAGCCTTTTCAGTCATGAGGAAGCGGTTTCGAGACATTTACTGAAGGCTTTTATTCCATTATTTATATTGTTATGTGGTAGAACCCATAGATTATGAGATTTTTTCAGAGGTCATAGATCGTTTGCATTCCTGGTCAAAGTAAGAATCCATACACCTTCTAGCAACGGCTACCTTTCAAGAGACAGAGTCAGGCAAGAAGCCTAATTCCTAATGGTACGCAAAAGGGCCCTCAAAGAAGGGGGGCAGATAGATGTGTGTAGCGAGGTCAAGATCGACTACGAAATGCAACCAATGGTAGCAGAAAAGGCCAAGCATATCTTCTTCTTTATGACATTGTTTGATGATCTCACTCCAGGAAGAGTAAAGAAGTACGTGCTCGACCACCCATCGGGGGAGAATATGAGCAAATCTTGACCCAGGAAGAACTCCGGTGTTGAGGCCCGCCCCGAAACTGACGCACGCTTAACGGAAGACGTGAGGAGTTATTATGAAATGGGACCTTTCATTATACGATTCTTCTCCTGCTACATTAGACTCCGATGAAAGAGTTCCATGGCGAGACGAACATGTGATTTGAGTGAGTTTTTTTTATCAAAAGTCTCAATTCCGGATTTCTATATGTATGAGATCAACTCGACTTTCGCACTTCCGATCAACTGAAGCAGGCCACGCTATAGTGTCAGGCAAGTCCGGCGTCTTTCCCACAGCAAGAGCAAGACCCTCATGCTGCTTCCCTTTCTTTCCCTAGCTATCCGAGTCAGGCAAGTCAAACCAGATATTCCCCTTTCCTTTCTAAGCATAGGAAAAGGAAAGAAAGAAAAAGAACCGATCTTAACCAACAGTATCAACCAATCGGCGCCACTTCACCTGCCGCCGCCCATAGTCGAGGAAGAAGTGACTCCTAGCTCAATGCCAAGTTGAACTATCTAGTCTGGTTGGGAATATGCTAAGTATTCATTGAATACTAGCCAGCTATCTCTTCACCTATCCTGAAAGTGGATACTAGAGCAAGTGAAACGGTAGCTACTAGAGCGTATACTCGTTTTTTCTTCCCCGCTCGAAGACTGGGGATATGATTCGACGCATCTCGCAATTTATCTGCACGTGCCCCTGGCTCTCTTCCTCCATCTGTGGGAAGACTTGAAGCGGTTACCCTATTTTAGACAGTTTCATCGGCCTTTCTATCAAAGAGCCTAGCAACAACTGACTCTGATTCCGCGAAAGAGCTCCTTAATCTTCCACCGCGGAGACAGTCTATTATTCTGTGGCACAGGCTAAAAAGAAGGATTTTATTTTCCTCAACAAAGGAAGGTAAGAACATACATAAGGTACGAAATATGCCAACTTCACGTGCATAACCTGCAACCTATTCTCTCAGAAGCTGTATTCAAGCATCTTTTCCCTCTTCGGGAAGATCTTTGTTAATGAATCTTTTGGTCGAGGCTCGATGGAATTGAGATTGTTGCATTCGTGCTTCGCTCCCGTCTTTCATAGTTATTCGATCGCTCGGATTCTTCTCTATTGTTCGTATACTCATTCGCTTGAAAGGATGGATATACGGATGGAAGACCAAGAACAACAGCCACCGCAGCGCAGGCAGGGACACCCGAAGGAAAACATGCAGAACCCGAACACCCATGAGGCAGTCTCCCTGGGATTACCCTTTCCATAATATCTCCATCTATAAAGGCTTATAGAAAGCGCTTTAACGATAGCTCTTTCGGGCGAGGGAGCGAGTGGAAAATCTGTTGTGGGTTTTCACTGTTAAGATGGCTCTGTCGAGCGTCTGAAAGCCCGATTGGTGGCTAAGGGCTACACTCAGGTGTATGGCCTGGACTATGATGAGACTTTTTCCCCTGTTGCAAAAATGGCTTCTATTCGACTCTTCTTTGCTTTGGCTGCTCATTATGATTGGCCTCTTCATCAACTTGATGTTAAAAACGCCTTTCTTCATATAGTTAAAGTAGGGGAAGGCACTCCTTCTAAGCAAGAGAGAGGAGGGACGCTTTAGTTGGCAAGGTTATATGGTCTAGAATTCTGCCACC
>CM059415.1:6813093-6825593 GCA_030378225.1 Knoxia roxburghii
TGGATTTTTCATCCTTAGGAATATGAACAAATGCCCTGCAGCCGAACACATCTGCGTGACTGTAAGATACATCTTTCCTCGTCAAAACTCTTTCTGGAATGTCACCATTCAAGGGAACTGAAGGGAAAAGAAAGGTTGATCAAGTAAACTGCAGTTCTCATTGCCTCAGCCCACAAAGATTTTTGTAACTTGGCATGAGAGAGCATGCACTTGATTCTTTCAGTGATTGTTCGGTTCATTCTCTCTGCCACTCCATTGTGCTGAGGGGTTTAGGCATACTTTTCTCAAGCCTGATGCCATGTGTTCTGCAATAATCTTCAAACGGACCCCTTTATTCACCACCATTATCTGCCCGAATGCACTTTTGCTGCCTTCTCAAGCATTGGATTCCTTTTCCACCGAAACCTGATTATCAACGTTCCAACAAAAAGACTTGTATGCATCAAAAACCCGTGGAATGGTCCCCGGCGTTGAATCTTGGCTCAGAAGAAGGCTAGCCTTATGCTTGACTATTTCCAATAAGATAGGAATGGATCTTCTTTATCGGAATCTTGTAAAGAAAGGAATCGAGCCTGCATCTCCGCTATGCCCCATCTGTGCTCTTGGTGGGTATCCTTAACCGTTGATTAAATTATCCACGCTCACTGCCTTAATTTAGGAGTGATATAAAACGCTTGAACTAATAGAACCAACCGGTGCTACCGACTCTATTCCATATGCCAAAGTTTGGAGTGGGAGTTCCGGTTTACTTTGAAGGCAGAAGAGCTAGCCCTCCGCATGTTTAGATTAGCCTTCGTTAGCTTAGTTCGAAATCCCCTTATATTGGTGTGAGGGTGCGCCGCATGGGAGGCCCTACCGCTTGGTCGGTCCACAAAGAATATTCATTTATGTAAATGTATCTGTTGTCACGGAGCCTGCGAAGGACATGAACATCCCAAAAAACGTACTTTTTTGAAAGGCAATCCGCAATCAATGAAACTAACTATACTAATTCAGTAAGACCAAGACCTTACATACGGAATACATAATATGGCAAAGCAAACATGGAAAACACAATCAGTATCAGTACGAGTGGGGGGCCGGTGTTGGAACATAATGCTTGGCTTGCTTTGGTACAATAAAATTGAATATCGTACAGGCCGTCTTCAGAAAACAGAGCTGCGGGAGATTATCGGAGCAGACCGGATCTCCCAACCAATAGAAACCTTGACTCCGGACCAAAGGGAAAGACAAGGCTGAGTTGCCCCTTCTACCATCTGAGGTGGAATACGGATCCTTCTTTTCTTTGCTGAGTTTGTTCTATGGAATAGGCCCTCTCACTCTATCTCATGTCGGAGAAGATTATGTATGAATTGGAATAGCCACGAACGTGTAAGAGGTCAGCTACTAAGTGGATTTTATTTAAGGTATCTCTTGATCGAAGGGTTCAAGCCGCTAAAGCGGAAACTGCTATCTCTTCGCCTGAAGCCTTGTGGATTGATTGTGGGGGATTTAGGCGTGTCACGCCAACCATCTTCCAGTTCCTGGATAATCGTTCCCGGATAATGCTTGCCGCAGGGGCTAACCCTATCTTCGCGCATACTTCCTTGGTTGTCTGGGAGTTGAATCAGAAGCATCGAATGAAAGGTTCTTTCCAAGACCATCTGCTATGGACTGCTGTTGCCGGGCGAGGTTCTATCTTTTCCTTATTCGACTTCTCGACGAGATATGTAACAAATTTCGTATAGTATAGTATAATGCCCAGAATCTATCATTGTGCATCTTTCTTTCTTTTTCCCTTGGTCAACAACCAAGCAAAAGTCTCTCTCTTTATTCACTACTCCTACAGTCTGTCTGGAGGGAATCGAATCATTTTAGACGAATCAATCATGCCTCAATTGGATAAATTCACCTATTTCACACAATTCTTCTGGTCATGCCTTTTCCTCTTTACTTTCTATATCTATTATAGAAAACCAATTTGGTTTTACTTTTTCTCCCTTAATTTTCAAAGAATTTTCTTTTACTTGGTTCTATTTCTTATGCTAATAAGAACTTTCTTTATCCTTTTTCAATACATACTCCCTTCCCTTTTCTGTCAACAGTTAGCGATCCTCCCCTCGGAGCTCTCTCTCTTAAATTTCTATCTCAATCAGCCGGACCAGGACCCGGAATGGGTTCACTATGTCCGAGAACACCTGCGGTCCCAAGATCTCTCTGGTAGGGCGTACGAGATCATGGTCAGGGATTTTCTTAACACAGAGATGTGTTTTGAAACCCGAAACAAGATCATCTCGTTCTATCAATTGATTTTTTATAGTCGAGAAGGTCCTTCCTTCTTTATTGATCCGATCGACCTCAATTTAATTTTACGTGTACACTTGGAAGGGGTTGAATTTAATCAATCGGCTCTTCACCAAGTGTTAACGAGCTTGTGCACAGAAGGACATAAGTCTTCCTTTTATTTGGACGTCCAACAAGCACAAGCAGAACATTTTAAAGGCTTTATAGCCTTAAATAAAGAAAGACAAACGCGAGATTCAGAATTAATCCATGAATGGGGCTGCCTTAAGAGGAGAAGCGCCTTTCTAATGGAGGAAAACGCTTCTCTAAAATCTAAACTTTGTATCCTCGACAGGGAAAGGGAGAAGGCTCCATAATTTATTCGTATTTGTGAGGTTTGCTTGTTCCACCTATTTGTTAATGAATAGAATCCTTTTTTTCTTTTGAATTACTCATTAATTCTACGTTCCCGAAATGGATCCTATCAAATATTTTACATTTTCTATGATCATCTCTATTTCAGGTATTCGGGGAATCCTCCTTAATAGACGAAATATTCCTATTATGTCAATGCCAATTGAATCAATGTTATTAGCTGTGAATTCGAACTTTTTGGTATTTTCTGTTTCTTTGGATGATATGATGGGTCAATCATTTGCTTTATTGGTTTCAACGGTGGCAGCTGCGGAATCCGCTATTGGGTTAGCCATTTTCGTTATTACTTTCCGAGTCCGAGGGACTATTGCTGTAGAATTTTTTAATAGTATTCAAGGTTAAAGATGACTCCTAGAGAGTTAAAGAGAGTTAACAAAATACGAAGTTCTCTTCTCTTTTCGTTCTCTTTTTTCTTTTTGATTTGGTTAGCAGGGTCAGGGCCTTTCTCGCTGGGCGAGCGCATCCGATTTTAAGTCCTTTCCTAAACAACTTCCCGTTCAGTTGCTGAAAGATAGAGAGAGAAGGCTTGCTAAATGATATTGAGTTCCACGAATATGCAGGCTAGAAAGATGCTATTTGCTGCTATTTTATCTATTTGTGCATTAAGTTCGAAGAAGATCTTAATCTATAATGAAGAAATGATAGTAGCCGCTTGTTTTATAGGCTTTATCATATTCAGTCGGAAGAGTTTAGGTAAGACTTTCAAAGAGACTCTCGACGGGAGAATCCAGGCTATTCAGGAAGAATCGCAGCAATTCCTCAATCCTAACGAAGTAGTTCCTCCGGAATCCAATGAACAACAACGGTTACTTAGGATCAGCTTGCGAATTTGTGGCACCGTAGTAGAATCATTACCAATAGCACGCTGTGCGCCTAAGTGCGAAAAGACAGTGCAAGCTTTGTTATGCCGAAACCTAAATGTAAAGTCAGCAACACTTCCAAATGCCACCTCTTCCCGTCGCATCCGTCTTCAGGACGATTTAGTCACAGGTTTTAACTTCTCAGTGAGTGAAAGATTTGAACCCGGGTCTACGTTGAAAGCTTCTATAGTAGAACTCATTCGAGAGGGCTTAGCGGTCTTAAGAATGGTTCGGGTAGGGGGTTCTTCTAAAATAAAAGAAAGTGAAAATGCATGAATTAGTAAAAATTTTAGTGAAATTTTGCTATTTTTTTTTTCAGGCAGACTTTATTAATAGTTTTTTCGACGAGCCCACAAACAAAATGATGGAGGATTCCTCCTCATCTGCCGCCGAAAAGCCAGACGAACCCAGTGCATCCAAAGAAAAAGAAGCTTCTTCCGGGAAAACTAAAGAAATTTCCCAAGATGCAGTTTGGAACGAGGTAGGCACTGGGTCAACAGCCAAGTCCGGCCTAGAACAACACGAAGAGGAACTTCTGTCGAATCTTCTTGAAAAAAGAAAAGCTGATCTGGCAGAAAACCAAAGAATCTCAGACGTTCGTAAGGACGTCGAAAGAGACTTAAACGTGTACAAAAAGCCCGAGCAGTTCACCTTAATAAAAAAAATCGAAAACGAACTCAAGGGCGAGCCCAGCACGGGTGACCAGCCAGTAACAAAATGTAGCCTTAATGAAATTCGCGAGAAGCAAGGTGACAAAAAATGAAAAAAAATGCGATCTTTCTTGTCTGCTGGTGGACCGTTATGATGTTCGGAAGGATTCTCTTAAGAATAAAGAAGAAAAATAGAATAGAATGAATGTTCATGCTAAGAGAAGAGCGGATCCAATACCAAGACGTTTTCTTAGGAAGTGCAGCAAGTGTACACTTCATACTGTAAGAAAGAGCCATTGCAGTTACGCAGGCCTTCGAGGAAGGTCTTAGTTTTGCTGCTTGTTGTCGCAACTAGTTATGTCCCTATTGGACAAATCTCCCAGGCATGAGACCTGCTCTTCCATTGCGTTCGGTTTCAGTGAGATGTGTTCTCCGTCAGTTTCCGCGTCAACCATGTTTACATCCAATCCAATGAATTTAAAATTACTTCAAGCTTCGCTATGATATTCGTATCGTAGCCTCCCAAAATTGTAGGTAAAACCAGACCCAGAAGAATCTCGAAAAAGTCCCCTAGCTCCAGTAGGGCCAGGGGCAGTTGCTACTAAAATGGGTGTACCCAGAACGGGGTTTCGATCTCTAAATGGCTCTGCTATAGCTACTCGATCTCCATCAAATGGCTTTGGATCTGTTTCTACATCTGGAATATCTGTAACAGAATATGGAACTCAATATCGATCTGAAACTGGGAAGGGGTGCTCCATAGCTTCAACTGATATTGCTTCTAGCCAACATCGGCTATTGGTCACGCCCATCATCATAAGGGCTTTTCGGTATGGGGTTGGATCATCGGCCCTGGTGATGGCTCCCCATACTAGTAAAGGGAACTGGAAGGGATGCTATTGGTGCTATCGGTACTGCTCTCGTTATCATCGGCAGATATGCCTTTTTTCTATTAGCGGGAGTCTTTCTCTACTGCTGGTGGTATCGGCTTCTGGTTTGCCTCCTCGGACTCCGAGCCTCAAACTGTGTGCGTCTGATACCACACCCTCACCTGCCAAGACCTTTTCTCGCTCCTCGAGTTCGGGAGATATGGGAATGGATTTTCTCAAGGAAGAAACTCCCAATTCAATGGTATGAAACACTTTATTGAATTTGTTTTGATTTCTCATGGCTTAGGAATATGGGTTTTCCTTATATTGTTTTGGTACTTGCGGAGGCTGAGAAGAATGAGGGATCGTTTGATAGAGATGAAGCAATGGTGTGACGAAGTCATGTGGGAGGAGGACTAGCTACCTGTCTTGGCTACGCAGCAGAAATGGTTATGACCCATATGGTTCAAGTTACAAATGAGGACGTGTCCAGACTGTCAAAATCAAAATTATCATATACATACGCGGAGTGGAACTCCTCTGAACAAGTCGTATTTGTTTTAGATTCATGGTAATAGAGAATTGGACTCTGTCATTCATTTAAATCTGTTTAGGTAATCACCAAACACTACATCAAAACACAACCTTGTACATACACAGCAACTAATGACTATACATGGACTAATGCGAAAGTCCATGCTGCTCAACCAAGATACAATTCACACACAGTGACAGCAGGAATTGAGAAGAATCATCAAGCGGATATCAAAAGATGGAAAATATTGACATACTATAAGGAGCTACCAATCTTTGACATTCCTTTTACTACCTTTTTCATCTTTTAACAGTTAGTAACACAAGATGTCATCTATGCATTTCCTTAACTCTAAAAAAATTTTATTAACAAAAGTACCCGCGCACTACACTCCCTTTACAAAACCAGATGTCACAGAAAAGCCAATATACAACAACAGCAAAGAAAGTGCTAATCCTGTGCTTTCAGCTCTGTGAAGATTACACTTGACCTGTATGGTAAATGAACCCGTGGTTCTATCTCATTCGCTCCCTTAGGATCTTCATGCCAACGTACCTGTCGAAAGAATCAACAGGATATTAGTCTCTGAAATACAGTTCCAATTAAACTTCAATGTTCAACAAGAACCATACACTCACCGGCCCAGCATTAAAAGAGTAGCTTGAGGGTTAGTTCCAGGTGACACTGTGAATATTGAATCATCAACAACTCTAAGTGCCTCAATTCCCAGAACCCTGAAATTTCTGTCAACCACCTTTCTTTCCTACGAGGCAGCCACCATGGTAATGCCATATGGTATTGAAAGTTTGACGACAGAACTCTGCCATCGCCCTATCATCGGATAGATCAACAGGCAATGCTGGCCCTATATTCCTGAAATCTCGATCCCCCAGCCACTGATGAGACATGAAATCCTCCATGGAGCGGCTTCTGAGTACATCAGCAATCTTTCTGGTACCATTGATACATCTCTCGGTATCCACAGGGTTGCTGAAGTAATTGAACCGGTTCACCCTAACATCAGTTGAAGCCAACCTGAGAGAACCGGCTGACAGGGGTCCAATGATCTTCTCCATCAAGGTCCCAACGAGAAAATAGACAGGAGGATTCGAGAGAGAAAACTGTGAGCAGGGGAAGAAAATGGAATAACATTTGAGGCTGCTTCAAGATAGGCCCCAGAAGTGGTAATTCCTACAACCTGAATCAATGATTGTTCAAGAGGCGCCAGGGGCACAATGGAAATACCATTTCTAGGATTGTCATAGAGGAACTGACCCACGTAAGGCTGATGGTGCACCACAGGGATTCCCCAGGAGGAGAGATAAGGCCTGGGGCCGATTCCACTCAAGAGCAGAAGCTGTGGGCTACCAATAGCTCCAGCACAGAGCAAAACTTCGCCCATGTCACGCAACATTGCATGGTGGAAACCACCGGTCTGGTCTCTGAAAACGACCCCAATTGCTGATTGTATGGGCGCAGGAACAGTAGTCATTGAAGAAGCGAAAAGAACCCTCTCCACACTGGTATACACAGCCACCTTGATGTTGGAAGGCTTGGCATAGCTAAGAAGATCAGCAGCGCTGTGTCTCCTCCCAGCGCTATCAAAAGTAGAACCCCAAATCTTGGTACCCACAAGGTGATCCAGAGAAAACCCATTGTAAGGACCGATCCCAGCCTCAAGAAATCCATCTCGAACGGCGGATTGCCAGTTCTTGAGTTCAGGCTTAAACACAATTGCCCTCTCAACCCATTCGTATGATTGATTGACCACTCTAAGGTCCCAATTCATTCCTGATTTCCTAGAAAAGTCTTGATCGGCTCTGCTGTAAAAAACCGGCATTGATTGCGCTGCTGCCTCCAAGAACCCGGCCTCGAGCGTTTGGAACACCATCTATTGCAAAGAGATCATCAGATGAAATAGCATCTTCTTATATTCCTACAACTGCTCTTAGTGCGCCTACTACTCTTATATTCTCCCTTATCTTCGACGAAGAACTCCCTGCTCCTCGGGCATTAAGGCCAGGAAAGGAATCAGTGCCAAGAGCGGTCTCGACTACGAGAGCAGTTATCCTTCTACCCTTAATACCGGTTACGTCTTTCTTTTCTTAAAAATCTTCCTTGGATATGAAACTACGCTTATTATATCATGGAAGGACCAGACCAACCAAGAGATCGGATCAGATAAAGGGGGGAGAGAACTACTATTGAAAGAAGGCGAATCGCTACTCCTCACTCCTCATGAATTAAATCTTATACTGCCACAGCAATCGATGAACTGAGCCTGAGCCCACCTGCTGCTATTGATAAAAGTCCTCCCCCTAAACTGGAAAAAATTCCGAAGACCTCCTCTTTCCTTTTCATTACAAACGGCGCTACTTAGCCCTATCAAGAATGAAGGCCCGTGCGACACCCGGCGTTAACACTGCCAAATCTGGAAATGCTAACCACAGTTTCAATGGTAACGGGAATACGCCTGACGGCGAAAGCATACAAAGAGAGTGCCTCGGGTGAGGGAGAGGAACGATTGGTGTTAGATTCCCGATGCCACTAAGCGAAAAAGCATCATAGAACAACTGCTGCTAGTGAATGCCGCTAAGGGAATAGTATCAATCCTCGCATCTGTAGCGAGGTAATGTTGCTCGCAGCGTCGGTAGTTCCGGGAGTCACTACCTCAGTCACTAGCAACAAAGCTACACTAGCTACACCGATGAAAGAACGGCAGGAACTGCCTGGGGTAACTAGCTACCTTTCAGTCATAGCTAACTCATAGCAGCCTAGCTACAGAACTACTTTTCACTCCTCTCCTTACAGTCGAGCAGCTTCGCTCCTCACTTCAACTACAATCGTTTCCTTCATATCAATCAATGGTAGGAACTGCTTGAGCTTCCCCGCTTCCGCCCTGGTAGCTTCATATGATAGAGCTACACCAGCTGTATGATAGGATTGCATGACTCACTGCATGAGCTTGCTAGCTTCGTTCAGTCATAAGTGCAAGGGAGGGCGGCAAGCACCCTAACTCCTCGCTAGAAAGCTACAAAAATTCCAATCAATGGAAGAACAACAGAGCTGCATCAACTCCTAGAGCTTCATTCGCTACAGAAAGAGGTAGTGACTCCCGGAACTACCGACTCACAATGGGTGCGGAGGACACGTCAACAGCCAAATGCTTGCCAAGAAAATAATGAGGCAGGGCCCCTATTAAAAGTAAGGGTGTCAAGAGATGTCAGAAATTTCCACTCCTTTGATGGAATTCTCTTTAAAAATGCTGCATCATGTAGAATTGCGGGTCCATCGTCTATCCCCAGGGAGACCCCGAATGAAAAAAGCGTACCTTCGAAGGCATGATTGCTGCGATCAGGAGCTGCTACAATTGCTTTCCGTTGGAAAAGTAGGAAAAAGATAATTATTGCTGGTATTTTCGATCCATTAGGTTCTTCGATTTGTTCAGAAAAGAAACGAGAGACAAGAAAAAATCTTTGATTACGATTAAAAGGCAAATAGACCAAGAGAAAATTTCGGGTCATTTCTTGGTGAACATGATCTGCCATAATATCTTCGATACCTTCATTTATGTGCCAAAATAGAGAGAGATTTAGTAGGAAAGTGGAAGATACTTTTTTGTATATAAAAATGAAAGGGAGTAGGAAAGCTGCAGTAATTCTTTGGAAAAGCCCGGTTCTCTTTGTCTTCGAGCTTTCATTCCTCAATCCACTGATTCGTTCCTTCATATACCTCCCCACCAATAGATAGAGACAAATAAGAATAACCAAACCACGTCTACAAAATGCCAGTACCATGCAGCTGCTTCAAAGCCAACGTGATGCTCCTTGGTCAGATGACCAAGATATTGGCGAATACCACAGATGATCAAGAAAAGAGTACCTATAATCACATGAAAACCATGAAAGCCAGTTGCTAAGAAAAAGGTAGAACCATAAATACTATCCGAAATAGTGAAGGGTGCTTGATAATATTCCATTCCTTGAAAGCCAGTGAATACTAGAGCCAGTAAAACGGTAGCTACTAAAGCGTAAACTGCTCGTTTTTCCTTCCCCGCCAGTATAGCATGATGAGCCCAAGTTACGGCAGCTCCGGATGAAAGGGGAATAAGGGTATTAAGAAAAGGGATTTCCCAAGGATCTAAAACCTCAATCCCTTTTGGGGGCCAAATACCTCCGATCTCTACCGTAGGTGCCAAAGAAGAATGAGAAGAAGCCCAAAAAAGAGCAAAAAAGAACATAACCTCCGATACGATAAAAAGAATAAAACCATATCGAGGTCCTAATTGTACGACTTTGGTATGATGTCCTTCCAACGTGGATTCACGTAGAACATCGCGCCACCATACGAACATGGTATATAGGATAAATATGAGGCCAAAACTGAGAAGTGTTGCACCCCCTTGAAATGAGTGCATGTACATCACACCTCCTACGGTTGTTGCCAAAGCTCCGAGTGAACCCGAAATAGGCCATGGACTTGGATCTACCAAATGATAAGAATGCCTCTGAGATTCAATCATAAACCACTTTACCTCGGTTGTATTGTAAACCCCCCTTCACCCACACCCCCTAAAGTAGTAAAGAGAAGGGCTCTTTGGGGTCACATTTTCTTTCTATCTGACAGGACAAACAAATAGGAAGGGATGGTTTTTTCATTGCTTTGATAGAAGTCTAACTAGAAAAGGATTTCTCTACTATTACTTTGAGAAGAGAATCGTTGGTTTGACCGACGAACTACGTGGGAAAATAGACCTTCTTTCTTTGTTTGATTTTAAACAAGATTTTAGGAAAATAACAATCCCTACATTCTCATTCCCAAGATTCAAGGCTATTACGAAACTAAAATAGTGCCCCACATGATTATTATTTCGAGAGTTTTAATCATAATCATACCCGCCTTCTAATAAGAGGGCATGCACATAGGTGAGAGTGGATAGATCTGTAAAATCAGCATTTTTTGAATAAATGACAGATTGTGCCAATTCAGTCCAGGAGTGGCCCACGGGAAGTGTTTCAATACCGACAGCAGCTCCAACTGAAGCAATTGAAGCTAGGTCGGCATTCTTTTGAATTGAATCCAAAATTAGATTTTTCATACTGATAGGCGTTACAAAAGTAGTTCCGCTTTTTCCTCTAAGAAGAAAGACTTGTCGGAAATCACCAGTTGGGTTGGTCCAACCAAGAAAGAAATGGGAGTCTTTTTTTCTTGTAGTGCCTTCCCGATAAATAAGATCTTCCGAACAACCAAGTCATATTAAAAAGCGATGCTTCCTTGGCCATGTGGAACATGGATTAGCATTATGTCATTCCTACAAGCGATCCCCCATCCAGGATTGGAAAAAGTGCTATATGAGGACTTAGAGATCAAATATAATATGTTTCTTTCCATTCCTCGTGAGCCGCTTATTTCTCCGAAACAAGAGATCAAAGTAATCTTCCTCCTTTTTCCCAATAAGTCGACGGCCTTACACCATTGGGATACTTCGAATAAACTGGAGTACATATAGGATACACCGGTGCTAAAACCTTTTCTTAATATATCTTCCAAACTCTTGGGGTCCTTGCTCCTGATCTTATTCTCCCGGTGTGAAAGCAGTTGGTTTCGTAGTTTTAGAATTCTGCTGATCCCAAGTACTCCGTCTCTATCATTGCATATGGCAATATAGAAAGTAAAGAGGAAAAGGCATGACCAGAAGAATTGTGTGAAATAGGTGAATTTATCCAATTGAGGCATGATTGATTCGTCTAAAATGATTCGATTCCCTCCAGACAGACTGTAGGAGTAGTGAATAAAGAGAGAGACTTTTGCTTGGTTGTTGACCAAGGGAAAAAGAAAGAAAGATGCACAATGATAGATTCTGGGCATTATACTATACTATACGAAATTTGTTACATATCTCGTCGAGAAGTCGAATAAGGAAAAGATAGAACCTCGCCCGGCAACAGCAGTCCATAGCAGATGGTCTTGGAAAGAACCTTTCATTCGATGCTTCTGATTCAACTCCCAGACAACCAAGGAAGTATGCGCGAAGATAGGGTTAGCCCCTGCGGCAAGCATTATCCGGGAACGATTATCCAGGAACTGGAAGATGGTTGGCGTGACACGCCTAAATCCCCCACAATCAATCCACAAGGCTTCAGGCGAAGAGATAGCAGTTTCCGCTTTAGCGGCTTGAACCCTTCGATCAAGAGATACCTTAAATAAAATCCACTTAGTAGCTGACCTCTTACACGTTCGTGGCTATTCCAATTCATACATAATCTTCTCCGACATGAGATAGAGTGAGAGGGCCTATTCCATAGAACAAACTCAGCAAAGAAAAGAAGGATCCGTATTCCACCTCAGATGGTAGAAGGGGCAACTCAGCCTTGTCTTTCCCTTTGGTCCGGAGTCAAGGTTTCTATTGGTTGGGAGATCCGGTCTGCTCCGATAATCTCCCGCAGCTCTGTTTTCTGAAGACGGCCTGTACGATATTCAATTTTATTGTACCAAAGCAAGCCAAGCATTATGTTCCAACACCGGCCCCCCACTCGTACTGATACTGATTGTGTTTTCCATGTTTGCTTTGCCATATTATGTATTCCGTATGTAAGGTCTTGGTCTTACTGAATTAGTATAGTTAGTTTCATTGATTGCGGATTGCCTTTCAAAAAAGTACGTTTTTTGGGATGTTCATGTCCTTCGCAGGCTCCGTGACAACAGATACATTTACATAAATGAATATTCTTTGTGGACCGACCAAGCGGTAGGGCCTCCCATGCGGCGCACCCTCACACCAATATAAGGGGATTTCGAACTAAGCTAACGAAGGCTAATCTAAACATGCGGAGGGCTAGCTCTTCTGCCTTCAAAGTAAACCGGAACTCCCACTCCAAACTTTGGCATA
>CM059415.1:6833093-6835593 GCA_030378225.1 Knoxia roxburghii
AATAGAATCAAAGAATCGAATCTCAATTCTTATATATTAATAGAAAGAATCGAAACGAATAATCAAGACAGATAAGATGATAATCAACAAAGAACTCAGATTTGTTCTCGTTTCTCACGATGACTGATCGTCCTCGATATAAGAGTAATTTGATGATGGTCTCTCGTCATTATCCATCTAGTATCAGGCCCCAAAAGAAGAGTTAACTCCCTTATGGTAGGTCATCAGGGGGAAGACGAAGAAATAGATTGGAATGGAGGTAGGCAACGCACTTACCCGTTCAGCAGCAAGAGAAAGCGAGGAGAGAGAAAGCTAAATCACTATCCGATATTATAGGAGGCTATTTAAGCCAGTCTGTAGGAGATTTCTATTTATATAATCGATATATAACCTATTATCATCCCGTGACATAAAAAATTTTCATATTTTGCTTGAAGATAAGTACCAGAATATGTGTGATACAATGAACGCATTAGAGGGTGAGGCATTTGAGATAAACAAAGATGTATTGTATTAAACTTTATTCAAAGAAATTACGATGATTTAGTGATCTCCAAGGTTTCTAAGATTATTAAATATAACCAAAGCTACAAACCTATTGAGGAAGACTTACCTAGATGATGAATCAATTGCTAAGGTTTGTAAATATCAAGATTTGCTAAAAGAGTTCCTGCAGCGTATCCAACGTGCCCGTTATGAAAATTTTATAATAGATTTGGCGTCAGCCTACGATGGGTATGCATTTTTTCTGCCGGCATTCGCCGTAGTAGGATTTCTCGTGCGGGGGTCTTACATTGCCATGAACGTGATTTAGCAAGAAGTTTAATAGTATTCGACAAGAGGACTATTGAACAAAATGATAAAGGTGAAAATGATGATGTTAGTATTAGTAAGATATTAAAAGCTGCAGCCGCTTTTAATTTTAAGAAGTTTGAAACTTACGATGATGCTAGTCAATGGTATCTCGATCAGGAATTTCGTAGATATTCGAATTTAAGTCTCATTCAGTTTGCTGTTCAAGCGAGTGAGCCCTATCAGTTCATAAGCAAGGTTCTATGTATCGAGAAAAGCATTCATATAAGTCCTTTGCAAATTCCTATCACACAAGATGCATCTGCAAGTGCTTATCAGATAATTAGTTACTTCTTGTTATGATATTGCTATGCATAAAAATCTTATTCCTAGTATTAGTATCGACGGTAAACAAAAGATTCATGATGTATACCTTTACTTTTTAGAGGAGCGAAGCCGCTCGACTTACAGGAGAGGAGTGAAAAGCTTACATGGCGCATGCTTGTCAAAATCTTATTGGAATGGATGAGGAAACTTGGGGTAAACTGAGTTCTTATTTGACTCGAAAATTAGTAAAATCTCTCTTAATGCCGTTGGTCTATGGAAAGACTGCATAAAGCATGGGGGAAGATATCTATAAAGAGTTTTGCACTTTATTAGAATTAGATTAGGGAAAAAAGAAAGCATTGCTCTGGCTAGTATAATCGAACAATTCTTTAAAGATCCATTTTATCGGATTGTCAATCTAATGAAATTAGTCCGCGCTGTAGGTTGGATAGCATCCACCAGGGGGAGACCTGTCTACTATTCTACACCTGTATTTACAACAGTACAGGACTATATGAAATCGGAAGCAGTCAATATATGGATTTATGATCGTATCCACAAGAAAAGGCGCCAAGTCACACTACGAATTTCCACTTCAAGGATTATACGTTCTGTTCTAGATTAACCAGAATAATGGTAGTCTCATTTGTATTTGGGAATTGTTGATAGGCTAACAAAAAAAAGACAATTAGGGATTGGATTTCCACTCATAAAGAAGGAAGGCCGTTAAGGTCTTTGACAGGGTTGTATTTTTGGTTAAAATGGGGTGTTCAAACTCCCGAAATGCAGTTTAGGCAGCGGGCCCTCCCCTTTCTGACTGGACTGACTCAGGGAAGGGTCAATCTCCTCCGGAGCATGCTTCACAGCCATTTATTCGCCCTGACCAAATAGTAGAATCTCTCTCTCAGCAATTCTTTTCTCCGCTAATCCCCCCTTTCCCAACCAGCCCGCCCGATCTATTTTGTAAGATCGGATAATTCAAAGGGGTTAATCTAGTACAAAGTTGTCGGAACGAATCGTTTGCTTTATCGAAAAAAGCTTTATTAGGGGGTCTTGGATCGTGAACAAAAACAATTGATCAAGAAGTTGGTTAACTTTCGCATGAAAGAAGGAACAAAGTACGCCAGGGGGATTAAATTCCTCTTTTTCAAGCGGGGTGTTGCATGGTTTGGAAAGGCTATTTACAGATTTCCTTTGGGGGGCGTATTCTCTTAGAAAGAGAAAGATGTGCGCTTGACACGCTAGATGTTATGTGCTTTCAAGGCGAAAGATAAAGGTCAAAGTCAAATGAATGTCCTTGTGAAACAACTCATATGGGAGATTTAGCAGTAGCATTTCGTCCCGTCCGCTGGTCCTTGAGCAGTAAGAGCTGTCAGGGTCA
>CM059415.1:6838093-6850593 GCA_030378225.1 Knoxia roxburghii
TTAGGGGGCGGAGCGGGGCTTATTTATTGAAAAAAGGGAGCGAGGGGGGGGGGAAGGAAGAATGGAAAGCCCTCACTTTATTGATGGGACATTATGATCCCCCTTTCCTCTCACCCTCCCCCGGTTCTGGTTCAGGAAAGAGTCAAGGCAAGGATCTTACTTCGAAGCAATCTCTGGAGTTTTCCCTTATCCAAACGGGTCTTGCAAGAAAATAGGATTTCATATTGAGCTCCAAATATACGCTATTGAGATGGGATGGCTCCTACTAGCTTTCCCCCCCTAAGAACCGCACGTGCGAGTTCCCCCGCATACGGCTCAAGTGGCGAAGGCCCTTTCCTTCGCGCTCGGTAAGCGCTTCGCTGTAGCCAAGCTTACTGCTAGCCTATCGGCTAGAGCCAAGCTTCGACCGCAATTGCTCGTCGCTTCTGGCCGCCTTATTCCGTCACCCGAGATCCAAGTCAGCACCGGCAAAAATCTCTTGATTCCTCGCGGTCGGGCCGGCTTGGAAGCAAGCTACCTCTTGCCTATCTCACCCCCTTCTTATTATTAGTAAGGGAGGTTGTCCCTTTCCCCTTTTAATAATAAGGTACGCTTCCAAAGCCCCTTCCTTCAGCTGGGCGAGCCTTCGCTTTTTGGATCGTCTTCTGCCCAATGCGGTACCGCCCGTTTTTGGTTCCCATTGGGTTTACCTTGTTCACAGGTCGACCCCATGGCAGCAAGAAAGGGCGATCTTGTGCTATACTCCGGCGATCTCTTTCCTACCGAGGCACGCAAACTCCCATCGTGTCCCAGATCACATTTCGCGATCGAAAGGGGAAGCCTACTCATCTATCAGTTCCTCTCGTAGATCGGTGCGGTTTTACGAAGCGTCTAAGCACAGTTCACTCGCGTTGATCAATCAAGAGGTTTGCCGCCACTCCTTAAGGTTACCTCTTCTATCGTATACACTTCTTGCATTTTTCCCACGCTTCATACCTCCTCTTTTTCTTCTTAAGGTAAAGGGCCAGGCATGGTGGGGTAGGAGTATCCAGTCGGCAATCTTTTTGGCTTGACCAAGAAGTCTTATGTCCTCCGAGTCGCACGGCGTTTTAACCGAAATAACTTCTTGCGCAATTCATGCGTTTCTGTTTTTATGATAAAAAATTGTTTCTTTATTTCCATTTCAAATTGTTCTCTGGACTTTTTATCAATATGAGGTGATCGTAACACAGTATATAAGACTCGTGATTCAGGCAATCCAATCTTCCGTGTGTAAGGCGGAAGCTCCAAAAAACGGTTTTCCAAAAATGGGTTATCAAAAGATCTTATTATTATACGTATCTTGGTGGTCGTTACTTTTGGTGGTCTTTCTTTTTTTCCTCCTCTTACTATTAATCAGAAAGAAATTGTGAAAAGGAGCGACCGAAGGAATGAGTCACAAGGTCACCTATCTCAAGTTTGGGACGCTTCATCTTCATCATCCCTTCGACTCATGATCTTGGATTTCAATTTTTCAAAGGAAAGTGAGTTGGACCCACCCGCCTGTAGATCCTGAAGTAGACTATAGAGTTCCTCCAGGGACGGCTCTCCTGTGGAGGTTCGGGGATTATCCAGGGCTCGCGCTCCCCGTCCCATCCAGTCTCCGCCTGGATCCATACCCGCCATGAGTTGGACGATTTCTGCCTTGGCCTCGAAGAGGTCTTGGGCGTCGATCGTGGACATTTCTATCTCATGCGCCGAAGGAAGAGAGGACTCTTTGTCCAAAAGGCGGCGCCTGATGGACCGTACGGAATCTCCTCCTACCACCTCGTCTTCCGCATACGGAAAGTGGGTGCCGGAGGGATTCTGATTAGTCGGCCCTTTACCATCCCTCCGCCTCGCGTCTGAAGCTTGGTAAAGGGAGATTTCGTTGGCCACGCTTTGGATAAAGCGGGTCGAGGCTTTCTCTGTTCTAAAGCTCAAAAAGAAGTCCTGCATTTTTTCAAGGACCTCCCCGACTGTCGGGGCTGGGGGTTCCACTTCAACCTCCACAATAGGTTGTACCGGATTTTCCGGCTGTGGGGTTGATGAGGCGACTTCACCGGCAGTATCGGGCGTACCAGGAAGCCTCTCGATCCACGAGCTCGTTTGGGGCGAGATGGAGGGAACGGGCGCCTTATTTTATTAGTGAAAACTAGCAAGAACTCAGGGCAGCTGAACAGCCCTCCCTAAGCCAAAGCTACGAATCTCAAAATCTATTGAGTGCGCTCACTACCCAATAATCTATCTCTAATAGTTCTTCCTTGCTTAGTGTTAAAGCTACTCTAAAGCGGTAGAATAAGAACAGTTCAAAAAGCTCTCTTTATCTTTGAAGGAATCCGCTCAGAATAGAAGGATCTCGACCGGGTCACGGCATTGCTCTAGAGTGGAGCCGGGCTAAAAAGCGAGTTCAGTTCCCCTCGGGGAAGAATAGACAGCTGTTAGAGTAGCGGTCGGTGGGAATAGGAGGTGCTTTCTTTACAGAACAGATTTCAGTATGCCGAGACTGTCACATGACTATCCATGGGAAGAACGGATCTTTAATGAGCTAGTACCCCCGATCATTTCGTTTTGATTTGACAGCGGGATCTTATTGCATTTTCCAACATAGATTTTCTTCTTACAATCTTAGTACTATCCTACAATCTTATACTCCGGTGCTCGAACAAGCATAGCCCAAAAACGTTATGGTTATTATTGCAAAGAAGACATAGTCTTTGAAGAAAAAATCATAACAACGTCCAATCGTACATAAATTTGGAAATAATCCATCTCCCTATTAATAAACAGAGCCGAAGAGAAAGAAGACTGACAATTGGGACTGATGTCGATGATCTGCTAGGATTCAGAGCTTCCAGCCGTCTTTTCAATTCCTCCAGTCTAGCCAATTGAGTGTTGCTACTCTCCAGAACCTGTAGAGAAAAATTATGTTTTGAGACTAGCCACTTTAAGGTAACTCAATGGTAGTGAATGACTGAGATACCAGATTATTCAAGTCTTCGCAGAGCTTCTGCTTAACTGCTTCCTCATCTTTTACGGCTTTTGATGCTTTGCTTCTTCCCATGCCTGAAATACAGAGGTACTATAATAAGATAAAAAGACGAATGAACTACCCTGAAGCTCAAGACAATAAGATGTGTGTCACAATAAGCTCTCATGCCCGAAAAAAGAACTCAGGGTGTGAGAGGCCCGACCGAAAACAGAACTAGAAAAACATGGAAAAACACCTCAAACTTCCACCAACAAAATCATTCTAGAATCGTAAATAACAAGAAAAAAATCCTCGAGCAGTCTTGAGATGATTAGTTTTGCAGACCACATAAAGGAATGATATATTCAAAGAAAAAAATTTAATCTTAGCATATCCAATGAATTTCTGGCAGCTAGAAACAGAGTACTTGAGATCTGTCAAGCTGTTGTTGGGAGACCGATACTCTTAACTTAATGTTACGTCAAGGAAAATAGCACCATATCACTCAAAGCTAATATTACATCTCCCTAACCAGTTGATTCTCGAATCTTCCAGTTCAAAACACTACATATATAACCTTTGATGGTAAGTATAACACAGATGCATTTTAGAAGAGCTCCATTTCAGTGGCTCAAAAAGGAATATAAGTTAGTTCCTCATTCAAACAAGTGACATTTTATTACGCTTACGCCGCCCATTGTCCTCTTTGTTTAAATAAATACACGAAAAAGATTTCAGATTCAACGAACAGCAAAGCAGTAATGAAAGCAAGAAAAGCTATTTCTAGTATACTTCTTTACGACTCCTACAGGCTTTCTGTCTGTCTGGAAGGAATGATTTTAGACGTAATCAATCATGATTAACAACTTTCGACGTATCTTTATGAACAGTTTCGATCTATTAGATAGGTATCTTTCTCATTGTAGGCATGGAAGTACTAAGATTGAAGTTCCAAAGGGCATCTACAAAAAATTAGATTTTAACCTACGCTCTTTCAAGGAGGTGTATGATAGAAAATCCTTGATTGAAACAATACGCTCGTCTGAGCCTAGGACTTCATCATCAATAACACCTCCATCATCTGCGAAAAAAAGAAAGAGTAAGCTTCGTCGTAATCGTAAGATAAGCAAAAAGCTATTGGAATCCAGGGAATGGCTAGATAAACCCTGGGTTCAGAAGTCAGATTAGACCCTCTCTTCATTCTCCGCTTCGTTCAGCTATTAGATCAACGGTCGATTCTTGAAGCTGTATTACTGTTGAACCTCAGACTCATAGCACTTCCTAGTATCTTCTTATCTTAGAAAAGGGAAGAACTCCAGCCTTAGAATTAGGTTGAAGCTTTAGAGTTGAGGTTTCATGACTTATCCCAACCCCAGCCCTTACCTTATAGGAATAGGATAAAAATACGGGACAGATAATGAGAAGAGGGAAGGATAGATATAATAACCATACTGTGGCTAGGCTTGTCTAGTAAAGGGAGGCTGGTATTGGGATTAATGCATTTCCCCATAGAGCTTACCAAAAGCCCGAGACCCCAGCTTAAAGAACTAAACTTCATGCATGAGATTCAGACTTTACTAACCAGGAAATGTAACATAAAATCTCTATGTCTAAAAGCTTTTCATCCAGTTGAATTGAAAGCTTAAAATTCTCAAATCCGTTGCCGAGTTCAGGTGTGAGTGAATGAGTGTTATCGAAGATAAACTTATAGGTAGGGGCTTACTGCCTTACGGATTTCTCGTAAACAATCCTCTTCGCTCCGCTTCGTTCGTTCCCCCTCTTCCAACTGAAACTATCTCAACATAGCCAACTAGAAAACTCATACGCTGATTCTTGGTATCATATCAATCCGGATTGTTATACTTTAAGTCAGCCGATTCGGTATTATCTGCTTTCCTGGCTCAAGTAATCATTCCAAACCTTCCATCTGCCGGCTAAGGCCTGTTTTGTTGATGCTTTTTACCTGCTTTTCCGTGCAGGGAATTATGCTATCCTTGTTGCTTACTTTCCCTTAGATCTGAGGGAAAACCTTTGCTTATGTGCGTGTCCCTCTCCTATGTGTGTTAGCAAGTCTTCCGTCTATGGTTCAAGGCCGTTATTCCGGACTTTTGAAAAGAAGAGTTTACCTTTCTTCCTCCTTTTCTATCACCGTTTTCCATTCCTGATTTTTCCTGATTTTCATTTCTTGGTTGCCGAGGGAAGTTCCTCACGTGCCTGTGTCACGCGCTTCTTTTCTTGTGTCTGTCTTTCGGTCGGACTATTAGATCGAGGTTAAGAGGTCTAGCTAGCGCCATTCCATTCTCACTTGAAATTTCGTATCGTATAAAGAGACCCCTGTTCGAGAACAACTTTTTCTAACGATTGGAATCGACGTGTGGAGGGTTAGAAGCAAAGGCAGATTAGAGTCAGAAAGGACTAGCTAGAGTTAGGATTGAATGCAGCTATGCCTATAGGCTCTCAATCAGATTAGGGCATCTCCTTCCTCATCATAGCTTGGAGGGTTAGCTAGGCTCATTCATTAAAGGAAGGTGGGTTGCGTGCCTTTTTGAAAAGAAGGGACTTCCTTCCTAGGACCAGCTCTTACTATAGCAAAGGATTATAGGCGTGAACTTCCTTTACAGCCTTTTCCTCAAGACTGACCTTTAGAACAAGAGATCCCGCCCTCTAAGCTAGTGAATATGAGACTAGTCCCTATTCCTAACTGGCATGGTTTGTTGGAGTTTTCTCGTGGGAAAGAAGGTGCTTAATCTAGTAATAATACGGGCAGGGCATCTCACTTCTTTAACCAATGTGATATAGTTTTTGTTAAAAGCCCTATTCTGGACGAATGAGCTAGGTTAGTCGCATATCGGTTGTTTAACCAATGGGATTGAAACTGGTTGGCTTGGGGCTCCCTCGAAGTAGGAAGTCGTCTCAAAGGACAGGCTTGATCCTAGCTTGACTGCTACCCTTGGCCTTAGTAATAATAGGCATGCGGAAAGGAATTCTAGAATAGCTCGACTGAACCACAGTAGTCAAGTAGTCAACCTACTTCCTCTTGAAAGAAGATAGGTCTTGTCCCGCTGTTTAACCCTGACTTCGCCAGCGCATATCGCTTCTTTCAAAGCAAACTCTCTTCTACATCAAGAACTACTCCTTATTGAGGAAAAAGAACAAGAGGAATAGGAATCCAGTGCAAGCATTGGAGCTCTTGCTGTAATCTATGAGTGGTTGGCGCATCTACTCTTTCAAAACCCAGCTCCTTTCCCTCTCTTGTTAGTCGAGTGAGAAATCCTATCTTTCTATGCAAGCTATTTCATTACTTAATTCCTTAATTGAAAGACTTTGTAGTCACCCAGTGAATAAGCGTCTCTAGAGCCGGTACTAGATTGTCACAAGCGATCTGCGAACATCAACAAAGACTAGGCAGCGGAACTTCTCTAACTCTTTTCAGTATTTCATTCGCAAAGGAAGTAGCTCGCCCTAATTAATAAGTGGGAGAGTCAGTCACCCTACTTCTCTAAAAGAACAGCAATGTCACAGGCGGCTATGCGACAAGTAGCTCTCAGAGGTTCAGTCCACTCATTCCGTCATAAAGGTCTTTCCTACTTATGTTCCAGCAATCGATGAACTCCTTGCTGCATCGATGCTCGAGGAAGCAAGAGCGAGATGAGTGCCAACTACAACTACTAATGCTAATGGAAGCCCCTTTCTTGCTCCTGCAACTCTCGAACTATAGGAAGGAAGCGATGTGATGTCTTAAGTTGCCTACTCTTTTTTCCCTTAAGCGACTTGGGGCTCGGGTCGGCAACTCACAAGGAGGAGTCTACAGAATCGATAGGCCAATTGTAGTGGATCCCGTCTTCAAGGCTCAAGGCCCATCCATCTCTGACTGAATAGCCTACCTAATTAGCCCTATCGGAGGCTACCTAGCTACTTATTCAAATAACGAAGCTTTTCCTTTTCAGGACTCTGCTGCCATTTCATCCGATACAGTTAGCTCGAAAGCTAATTAAGTCACCCCAGTTCCTTTCCTTAACAGGCGAGCGACTACGTACCTATCGAACCTAGAAAGATGGACTTTTCAGGGTCTCCATCCTAATATTAATATTAAAGTATGCCATTCTTATCAGCTGTTCCTCTTGTTTTCCTCTTTCTTTTTTTACTCGGTTAGGTAGGTCAAGGAGTTCCTTTTCTTCTGGTTCTTGGCCTAAGCCCGGCCGTAACTGGAGAGTCACTTAGATGATTATTCGTAGCTTGCTGTCTTGCCTTGGTGTTGAACCCGACATGAAAAACCTCCTCATTCCGGCTAGTCGTAGCAAGCCAACCACTTCCATTTCCAACTTGGCTAATGAGGGGAAGGGGTGAACCGGCATACCTATCCGACCAATCTATGCAGAGCTAGGTGGCACGGCACGGGACCTACTTATGAAGTATGGGTCGCTAAAATCGAGGTAGGACAAGAGGATGGTTCTTAATTGACAGATGGGGGTTCAATAGCTGCTGATTCTGTAACAGCTTCTTCAACTCAACCTCCCCCAGGGAAGTAAGTAAGGTAGCAGGAATAGATCTACTAGGCCTTGAGTCGGGTTTGAACTCCTCTCCCCTCACAACTATCTCTTCTTGCAGCGCATATGCGATAGCGCATATGAGTTCTTTTTTCCTTTCATTCCTCTCCCTCGCTCCTCTCCTTACAGTCGAGTGGCTTTCACTCCTTCTTTTCTTGCTAACATAAGGAAGAGCGTATTTGAACTCTCTCTGAATGAAGACGCTCTTGTCTTACCGCATACCAGTTGCAAGTGGGAAGACCAGCAGCGGGGGTAAATAAAGGGCGGATAAAGGTCCGAAGCGGATGATCACATCGTCCGATAGCTAAATGGATGGTACTTGGCTTGGGCTAACCCGAATCTCTTTAGTTCCATCTCTTCACTCCTCATCTCACTCACTTGAAGACCGACCGAATGTGGACATTAGCAGCGCGTAGTCCTTCACCACAGAACTCCCTCAGCTTACTTGCTTCCTTAAGCTATGCCCTTAGTCCTAATCTCCTACTACTTTTAGTACAACTAAAGCACCAACAGTGGCAAGAACATCTGTGCAAGCGCTCTCGCTATCTCAGAGGGAAAGTCTTAAGTGGATTCCCTTCCTTAGGGCTTTCTCTAACAAACTGATTTCATAACTTTGATAGAGGAATCATTCGAAAGTTCGGATGGATGGAGCCTTAGCCTTTCCGTGTGTGGACGTTGGCATCTTACCAGCATGAGTTCTTCTTTGAAAGTCATTCCTCTAGCCTATGGATAGAGATTGCTTAGATGACTGGTAATCCTTCCTCAAGTGAGGGCGCGAAGCGGAAGATAGCTAAACCTTTTCTTAACTACCGATAGTGGACCCTACGCTTTCAGTATATATGTATTCTTCTTGCCTGTGTAAGGTTTGCTAAAGGCTCCTGGTCTTAGGGAGTGCTCTGGAATCCACCACATCTGAATACGAGTCCGGGTCCAATTCCGATGCATATACTTATGCCCGAGCACCTGTGTATGTAACTAGAGGTTTATTTAGGCCTGGGAAAGCTTGACCTAAGGTTGAGGCTTTCTTCAAATGATCACTGGAATCTCTACTTATATGTATGCGATTACTGGGTGAGCTATCACCATATCTCATTGTTGAAAATGATCCACCCAACCATGCAATACAGCCTATCTCGATTCCTCCTCTTACATTTCTATTAGATGCTTTCATGTCGGCAATCTGGTATTTAGGCCTTAACTTAATTAAAGAAGGATGGCTAGTTACTCTTATTCATATTCATACAGGGAATTTTAGTCTTTTTTCTTCTACTCGGATCTTTTCTGATTCTTAAAAACGGCATGGCCCTTACCTTCGACTAAGAATTCCGCCTGCATCGGCTATGCAGCCTCTTAGTCCATTTTTGATTCATTCGATTCCTATTCGTTCGCACCTGAGAGAGAGTAGCTTCTTTTCGAGCCAAAAGTCGAAAGAGAAAAGAGTGCTTATTCCGAAATGCGACATTCACTCCTTTCCAAACCATCGAGTTAGAGTTCGATCCTAGATGAGGACAAGTAAACTGACAGATATGCTATTTACCAAAGCGTAATGCCACAGGCTGATTCAGAGTTAGATGCCTTAAAAAGACCTTCCTTGAGTGACAGCCTAGTTTCATTAGCCCTGTAGATTTCCGGAAAGCAAACCAGAATGCTCCTTCGAAGGAAATGTCTTATGAGGGTTTCACTTTTATTTGACTTCTATGGCCTTAGCCAATGATGGATTTCGAGCTCCTTAGACTAGGGATTCACTCGGACTCCTTTCGTGACTTCTAGGCTTTCTGCCTAGGGTTTGGTGCACACTGACTTGACTGACTGAATAAAGAAATGTAACCATAGTCAAGCTATGACTGATTGATTTCCCACTTCTGAATAGATATTATAGCGATCCCTTCTTCTAAGCGCGCCCCTTCACACTCACAACAGTAGAGAGTCTCACAGGAGTAGCTGAAGACAGAACACCTACATAGCTTCAACGGACTAGCTTTAAATGCTTTATTACCTAACTCCGAGCACCGGAGTAGCACAAAATGATCTCAACAGAGAATCCCTAGCTGAAACCCCCCTACCTTCAAATAAACTTTTCCTTCTTGGTTTGGATACTCGTGAATCATTAGTTAGGTACTATACTCTTCCTCCCGTTTCCTTTCCTTAACTCTTTTTCTTTATTCCGAGACCCTCATAGAGGTCTTGATTAGCTACTTCATCCCCTCACTCTTTCAATTTAAAGGAGAGTCTTTCCGTATAGGGGAGATAAGTGAGGGAAAGCTCCTTCACTTATTGCTCGATCCGGAACCTATTTTGAAAGCACCTTTTCTTCCTATAAGTAGGTCTTATTGCCCGTTCAGTTCCTCTTCAGGTAGTCTAGTTGTAGTTTCGGGTGGACCCATGTTAGTCACTTAAGCGGCAGAGTCTGTAAACTCAAATGGTCTGAGAGTTGCCTTTGGCTTCTGAACCTCAGAAACTGGACTGAAGCAAGCTACTTCGCTCCTCTCCTTACAGTCGAGTGGCTTTCACTCCTCTTCCCCCTCATTCTGTTCACCGTGAAATATAGTATAGCCTGACAGTAGTCGAACCTGGTTCACCTCTGTTACATCTTCGATCAAGGAAGTCGAAAATCAATTGATAGAAATGGCTTTGCTTGATTGTATGTGATTTACTTGACAGAATCCAAATAGGGTTTGAAACCTAATTATTCGAACGTACCAACTTAGTTATGAAATCAAACCGCATTTTCGCTCCTCTCCTTACAGTCGAGTGGCTTTCACTCCTTCGGACCTTTCAACTCTCCTTCAGGTCACTATTCTTAGTCTGCTCCACCTTGATGTTATTATCAGCGCATAGCAACTTTGCTTCTAGTTCCACTACCTTATTCTCTGCAGTGGCTAACTGTTTTCGAAGCTCGGCAATCAACTCTCGCTGGGTTTCTTCTAAGGCTGTATAAGTACGCGCCCTCTTGTCGGAACTAGGGCTCCTGTCCGACTCCGAGTCTATCTCACGCTTAACGCGTCCGTTACCCCTCGAACTCTTACCCGCGTTCTTAGTCTTATCTATTAGCCTTCCCGGGCTAGGACAGTTCCTGAAAGAAAACCTAAGGCTAAGGGAACAGGCAGATCTCGAATTAATTCCTGTGTTGGATTCTTCTTAAAAGATTGCACTTTATATTAATATTAAAACTCTTTGTTTGTTGTATCGCACCACCCCTACCAGTAATAGTGGTCGGTGTGGAATCAGTTCTGTTCTTGCACCACAACCGTACGAGATCGCTTCTGTGCTTGTCTTGTAAAGGGATTGACCTAAGGCTTAATGGACGAGTGAGGTTAACAACAATCCTAGCATAAAAATCTGGGCAGGCACCCTACTCAACTTCCTATTGGCAAATGCCAAAGCAACAAGAGCGGCTACTCCAAGTTCTTTTCTTTCAGAACCTCAGCTCAGGGAAAAGAGCTAACTGCTCTGCGGGAGAGGGGACTTATCTTTCACTTCATTCACGGGGGACCTAAAAAATCTGCGCATTTCTATAAGTCATGGTCACATGTCTTGTGAACATTCAACCATCAAGAGTCAAGGTCAAAGGAATGCTTTTCTCGCCTGAATTTCTTCTTTTGAACCCTTAGATATTCTCCCTTCTCTGCTTCCTAGCCCAAGGGCGATAGAGACTCTACTTAGTGAGTTGCCTTCACTCGGAGTTCGAGTTGATGAAAGACTTTTTGCTTTATACATTTATGTATACGTATAAGGGGGTTGCATATGATGAAATATACGAAAAAGGGCATCGAGGTATCCCGGAAGCCTTCCTCCACTCCTTAAAACTCGCTCTGGAAGCTGGGATTTCAATGTCTTTGTTTTTCCATCATTTTAGTTACGACCTTTCGGAGAGAACTATGCAGAAGATCCTTTGCGGACTCAAATAGGGGGTTGTTCCCTTTTTCAGGATTGTACTTTAGTTGTAGCTCCTGTTCCCCTACAGCTATTTCACAAAAAGACTTAACAGTCTTGAGTAGAATCAGTTCTGTTTTCACATTTTCGTACTAATCTAAGCTCCGCCGACCACCTGCGATGGCAGTCCGTTTTTATATATTTATTATATTGATATTGGGCGGGGGGGTTTTCCTTTCCGGCTCTTTAGACCAATACCAATTCTAGGTTCATATTCCATTCGTGCATCTGCAGTCTCCTTTTCTTTCTACTTGCTTTGTTCCAGAGCAGTCCTGACTATGATGTATAGTATAGGGAATTGTCATAAAACAGAAAGAGGAGAAAGCGCCATAATGAGAATGAGAACCCAACGTTTAACGAAGAAGATGGCTGGGATCTAGTCCATGAAAGAAAGACCTTTTCCGCTATAGAGCTTATGGATCCTTCCTTTAAAGAATCGCAAACAAAGAGTAAATTGCTTATTAGGATTAGGTAGCAAACAGGAAAAGCAAACAAAAGGTGTCGGGTCGCCTTCTCGGTCAATCCTTTCTAAGGAGCTTAGCTTCCCACTGTGCGTAGACTTATGAATTTGACTGTGTTGAAAGATGTAAAGTCGCGCTAGAAAGAGAAGAGAACTTCTTCTATTTTCGAAAAGTAGTAGTAGCCCTTAGCGCTTGTAGTGTACTTTTTGTTAGCTTCTACAAGCTCATTTATGGGGACAGTGAGGGTTTAGGTTTAGTTAATCTCCTCTGTGTGGCAGCACAATTTTCTTGCATCTCTTTTTACAAGTGGGACACAGCAAGAGCACGACTGCTTTGCCTTCAGATATCCTTATCGAGTCTTTTCTGTAATCTCTATTTAGTAGCCCCGTGGCAGTGCTTTTAAGCGTTCTGCTTCTATTCTATATAGTATTAAGTCTTTTCTTATGGGGATGGGGTTTGCCTCTGGAGGTGGCCTTTTTTCTTGTCTTTCTTTTCTATTTCCTGGATCCGGCGGGGGTAGAGTGGGGTTTCTACCCGGCTTTTCAACTTTGATTTTACCACGCCCTCGAATTCTTTTTAGAAGGAAGGAAG
>CM059415.1:6855593-6862442 GCA_030378225.1 Knoxia roxburghii
AATTGCCGTTGAGATTTAGTTTCACGTTAACGCTACTTCGCTGCGTAGCAGCAATGAATCCGCTCTAAATACTCTTCGCGGCTAACGCGCAAATTAATTCCCTCAGCTACTTATTCGCTTCGCTACGCTTTTACCTTCGTACACTTCGCTGCGTAGCTACTTTGCTCAGCTCGTCACAGTATACTCAAAGCCTATCAGTGAAGCTACAGTCATCCTATTCGTCATCCTTGGCATAACTCTGACTGATTCTTAACTTCTTCACATGCTTTCCTCTTTGAGATTCTTTAGTGTTACTTCTTCTTTCTATTCACTACTCGAAAGAGATTCCTATGAACATTTATTCTAAAGCTTCTATATCATATGGAAGCTCAGCTCGAGTCTAAATTCAGTAAGCATTTTTATCAGTTATTTACTTCTGAGTCAATGACGGATTTAGAGGATGGGGTGTGCATAGAGTGCTTCGCTTACTACAGCTTCATCTTCCCGTTCGCCGCGTAGCGCATTCCCCGATCGGAGAATAGAAAGGGATGTCTTTCTTAGGTAATAAGACTAGCTTTCCCTATGGCAGCATGGTTGGCACTCGTTGTATAATGGATTGTTGTTGGCTACCTTCTTGCTGTTCGTCTGTGTTTAGAAGTATGGTCCGAAAGCCCCTAAGGTGATGCTAGGCCCTGGTTTGGTCCGAAGGTCTAGCCTCGAAGGAACCGAGGCATCAAAGACCCGGGAGTAGTTCCCTAAATCGATGAAAGCAGTTATAATAATATGTTTAGGGTCGACCCTTAAGGAAAGGGTCATACGGTCCTTTCTAGGCGAAGTGCCCATCCCAGAGGTGAAAATATAGGCTTTGAAGCAATAACAAGATTCTGTAAGAGTTGCGAGTCTGCTGCTGCTAAGGCCTTTCCTCGCCACGTTACTAAGAAGTGGGAACTCTAGGGATGAAAGCTCTCTTTCTGCTTGAATGTTCTTGCTTTGAAGGATTTCCCCATCCAAGTAAGGAGGGGAAACAGTAGGTTCCTTCATTTTTAATTCTTTTTACTTCAGTCTGTAGCGGTTGGTTATTAAGTTTTCTTTATTCAAATTCCTATTGAGATTTCTTGTCTTGGCCTTTTACGCGAATACGTTATTCAAAGGGAGGAAGGGTCCAAGCCCCTGGTAGTTGGCCATGGCCTAATACCCCACCAAATGAAACTAGGAGCGCTTTACTTCTCTTCTTCAGTTTGGATTTTGAATGGGGAAGGCCTGGTGAAGATATCCTTTTCTATATTAAATTACCCGGCTTCGCCTCATACCTTTAATTGAGGACTCGCCAGCCAGCCTTCATTCGCCACGACTCGGATAGAGTAGGAGCCCAACCTTGAGGTTTGAGCCTTTTTCGAGATTGTTCTGAGACGACATGGCCGTTCCACCGAGGGTTGGTAATCCCGACCTAAGCTCCTATTTCATTTTTGTTTCCGGAACTGAATATTGAAATGAGTGGAGAAACCTGATCAAAGAGAACATGTTTGTACTTCCTTCGTACCGATTAGAATAATTATCTTATATAACCTTTCTCTATTCGTTTAAGTCAGTGCAGCTCTCTATATACTCGGTAAGATCGTGCTAGTAATGCTAAATCGATATCTGATCTGTATTTGTATAAATATAAGAGATGCTTTTTGCTTTGTCTTTTAAGCCGGATCTAAAATGTATTGGTAAGGATCTCTTCCCTGCCTATTTGGAGGGAGGGCTGACAGTTGCTTGCTTGTCTAGCTCAGCCCCTACTTAGCTTTCCGGTAGGCTTCTATTCTTAATTCCCACTTACTCATGTAAATGTCAAAACTTCTTCCCGCAGGCCAAAGGGCAGATGGTATGTCTTTCTATCCATCCTGATTGTTGGATTGAAATGAAAATCCTACTTTCACTTTAGAAGTAGGAAACCCCTTACCCTTAACTAGACTAGAAGTAGAGAATAGAGTGGTTATACCAGCCAATGCGCATCTGCGTGATATTGTAACATCTGTTGTCCCAACTCTAACCGCGGAAGAAATAGAGTCTTTATCGCACTTCCTGCTTCCACCGAAAGGAAGTGAACTTCACAACCTCTTCGGGATGGCATATTAAGGAATAAAAACTTTTCATAGAAAAGAGTAAGGTCTTTAGTTTATCCCTGCTTAAGCTTCTTCTATCTAACTACCATGGATTTCCACCATTTCCCGAAAGAAGCATTCTGCCTGCTCTGCTATCTTGCCAGGTGCTACAAGATTGGAATCATGCTTTATAGGCCTTGGGTTTATTCCTATTTAGGACATTGGGATATTCACCCCGAAAGGGGATCCTACCTTCATAAATGGTTGACCCTGTTTATGCCCGCAGAACAATGGAGACATGTCCTGGGATACATGTCAGAATATCCTTGAGGTTGAAGAGGCAAAAGAGAGCCATTTCCAACACAGATTTTATCATTCCATGATAAGGAGAAGAAGAGAGAAGATTACCCGAATTTGACGTCATGTGTGCCGAGGCACCTGTGTCAGTATACCAGGTAGAATCATCTGCGTTGGAGGGCAGCAAGGGATTGATTTCTGGATAGAGCACCAAGAAAGGTAGGAGAGGGATATGGGGGATGGATCAGTAGAAGCCTAAGGCAGCCGGATCTCCTAGGGGTATGGTTCGCCGAATAGCAAAACGAAATCTTCCAAGCGGACATAGACCCGATTCATTCCTAAGCTTGCTTTCTTGCAGCAATATTCTCAGTCCGAGAGTTCTGGAGAGAGAGTAGGAAAGGAAGGCAAGTGCCCTGGCATCCAAAGACTGGTTGCTTGATTGGACCCTATTTCTACTAAGAAAGATAAAGGATTTCAGCAAAGATGTTCATTTTCGATCTGACGGGAATTCCTTCTTTTCTCTCTGAATTGCCCTTGTGAACGAGGCAGAAGAAAAAGAGCGAAGTTCTTCTTCTCTTAAGGTCAGAACGAAGATAAAGGAAGAGCGCCGTCGTGGCTACAACCTAGCTTGGGAATCTGTCTGAACCAGGGAAAGCAGTCTAGCAGTCAACAAGTCTCATCCCAGGGGTACTTTACCTTTACAGATAGAGAGGTCGTGGAAGGAGACCAAGCTACGAATATAGTTACTGATTTCAGTGCCGGTGGTTCAGACTCACTCTTTTGATTATGGTTCCGATTCAACGACTACCTCATAGTTGAACGAGGGGAATGGGTAAAAAGACAGACGAGATATTCAATTAACCGAGATTCAGAAGGTGAAATACTTGACTTCATCAGTTCCAGGCGTCGGCTTTCAAATTCAAGTGCTAGCTCTCCCTTTTTCTACCCTGGTCATTCCTTCTTCTTCTTCAAGCTCAAGATAGGGCACCTATTCATCAAGCCCTCTTTATCCGGATCTGGCATTCCTGGGATACATAGTCTGAGCCCCAATCTCATCCCTTTACCCCCTTTATTGAAATGGGGTTTAGCCAATAACTATCCCCTCTGATCCCTTGCCTCGGGTGGATTGAGCGACTGACCGACTGATTGACCGAACTTCCTGCCTGCCCGCAGCCCTAACTTCCTTGTAGTAAGAGCATGACCGGGTATTGAGGTATTAGTTGCAAGAAGAATTCAATCAAGAAATTCTGCTACTAAAGTCCTAACATTGGGGCATAGCGTTTTGACTACTTCCTTCCTTACTTGTCGGCGTAACGACTGAACTTTGATTGGGATGCCTTACGACTGTTCTGGATCTATTACCTCGGGAGACCGCTAAACCTCCGAGAAGTCCACCCCCTCCTCCTCTGGGATTGCCATCCCTTGCCTTTGTAGCTCTCATTCCTGCTTGCCTTTTTTCGTTCTCATGGCACATCACATGTCTGAGCTAAGAGTTGGGATGGAGCTTTCACAAACACTAGCATTCGATGCAGCAGACTTCAACTATGGTGCGCCCGCCTTGATTCAATCCCATATCCCTGCTAGCCTTTGAGAAAGCCCGCTTCGCTTTATTTCCTCCTGCTTACACATCTTCGTCTCCTCCCTACTACCCTATCGTAGTAAATTGCGTATGAAAAGGAGTCCCGTAACCAAGTTTTTCTTTCTAATTCCTTATGTACTTTTTCTTACTTCATCCATACTTTTTTACTTTTTCTGAAGCCCTATACTTCTACTTTTAACTAAAGGTGAACAGCCGGCATTGCAAGCAAATAGAGAGCCCCCGCCTGTTTGAGTCGCGAAAGGGCCGCTTGCTTAAATTCTATTTAAGAATGAATTCTAATAATATAATAGATAAAATATTCTATATCTATCTATAAACAAAACAATAAAAAGAAAGAAATTTTTTGTTCATTCCTGGGAAGAGGAAGAAGCGGATAGAGCAAAGGCCTCCTATTTCCTTCCCGAAGTGAGCGAATTGCATGTAGAGATTCGTAGGGGCTTATAGTTTAATTGGTTGAAACGTACCGCTCATAACGGTGATATTGTAGGTTCGAGCCCTACTAAGCCTACCTTTTTACCTCCGGTGGCTTCTCTTCACCTGATACAAGGCAGTCGAAGGAGTAGTGGGACCAAGCATCACTACCATAGGGCTTTAGTGGTAAATCCTGCCACCTCCTATTTTCCCTTACGTGTCAAAACAACCAACAAAAGCTCTCTATACTTCTTTCATTTCACTACTCCGACTTTCTTTCTGTCTGTCTAGAGGTAATAATTAGGTTTGGACACCCATAATGAACGAAAAGGATCCTATTCAGTTTGTAGCTCTAGATGATCGTAAATCTGTGCTAAGTCACTTATGTTCTTGCGTATCGAAAAACATGGGTGAAACTGGTATTCAGTTGCCACCAACATGGACGTCGGTAAGAGAACTTACCGAATATGTCTGGGATCTAAGTAATTGTCCAATGGATCATATTATCGACCTAACTAAGGAACTCTCACGTAACGACTTTCAAAATGGGTTGATATGGTTGTGGATACGGTAAAATTAATTACGATTACGCCCCCTTGAGCAATGTTTTCTACTTCCTTTTGCGCTTTGGGCTGAAGGCACCTCCACCTCTGTGTTTGGAGAAAGAACGGTCTCAATCTCTGATATTATTACCGAAGAAATTAAGCGCTGACAAATCCAAGTCACATGAGTCAAATCACCTCTACTCACCATATAGGTGAGCTCACTTCCTAGAGACAATTACAGGGGCAATGGAAACAGTGTGGCACCACTGTTGGATTTTTGCACTTCTAGGAACTCTATCTATGCAAGTATATCTAATCTTGAGATGAAATATGATTTCTGAGAGAATCCTCTTCGCGTCCCTTCTTTCTTGCCTGCCAAATGCCGTAAACAGTGGCGTTCCATGCAGCCTTAATTGCGCAGCTCAAAATATCTTTCCTCATGCTCTTGAGAACTCTCTCAACTAGCTCATCCCATTTATATGGGAGCCTCCATCCATTGAAGTTGCACACTCCCCTCCACACTTCTCTAGAGAATTGACAGTCAAAAAATAGATGGGGGACTGTTTCTTCATGATCTGAGCAAAATACACAAGCCATTTCAATAGCTGGATTCCATTTCCGTATCATTTCTTTAACCGCCAGCCTGTTTTGCAAGCTCAACCATGCTATAATAGCATGCTTAGGTGACACAAGTCTGGACCAAACCAAGCCACACCACCATACTTTATCCTCCTGCCTATATCGATCCATATAGTACAATTGAGCAGAAAAAGATTTACCTTGCTCTACCACTGCTAAGCTTCTGACAGCTGCCTCTCTCAATTGCAGTAACTTTCTAAAGGACCAAGACTGTGAAGGCTTCTTCTCCACGTTCCATATTGTTGCATTCTTCAGATATATACCATGGATCCACTTCACCCATAGAACATCCTCCTTTTTTGCCACATTCCAAAAATGTTTCAGCATTAGACCCTTATTTAGCACCTCCAAGCTTCTGATTCCAAGTCCACCCAATTTCTTCGGCTTGCATACATCAGACCAAGCAACAGGAGATTCTTGTGAAGGGTTGAGCAGTCCAGTCCACAAGAATCTTCTAATTAATTCCAATAGCTTCGTTCCTTCCTTCAAAGGAATGGTCGGAACTCTGATCCCGATTAGATAGTTTCCATTCTTATCCTCTTTCTATTTTGGCTTGGGGCACTGTTAGGCTCATCTCTCTGAGTTCAACCGCTCGAACTCATATTCGATGTTCTTTCGCTTATGTCGTAAATCATACCATTTTTACGGGAAAGTAGCAACTTGTCCAATTTTCGATGCGTCCTTAGAAGGGAAATGGACTTGCTGCCAAAAAGACGGGGAAGTTGTCGCTGCAGTTGCTAGCGTGGGCGCGGAAGATGTTTCAATCTCATTCCCGCGTAACTAAGAATAAAAGAATAAGGGAGTTTACAGAATAAGCAGGAATTTCTCCTTTCTACGCGTAGACCTTTTCCTGGCCTTACCTTCTTTCAATCGTGGAAGCTGTTTACTTAATCTATCTTTCTTTCCCTGGAACAAGGAGTCAAAAGGGGGGGCTATCAACCCTAGGCTTGGGAACTAGTATATTTCTTCCTTCTTTATCCTACGGCTACGCTCCGCTCCTCACTTGATAGAGGAAATATCTCTAGCGAATGCGATCGGACTAAGAAGACGAGTGAGGGTTTCCCGGTCAACTGCCCTAGAGACAGATGCCGCTAATGGGGTCATTGTTCCTACTTTTGTTGAATCTGCAGCTAATGTTCCTTGGTCGGCTGCTAATGCCGCTACGGGCCAAGCAGTTTAAAGTCTTTCGTATCTTTAGCCAAGGGAAAGCGAGGAAATCTGTCCTACTACAAATCCTATCCTCCGTCCCTGGCTCTATCGAATCGGGCACTGTCATCAATCAGATGCCCAG